>PQWD01000274.1:239525-289076 GCA_019425675.1 Leucinodes orbonalis | reverse complement strand
ACTCTCCTCAAAACAACAGTTTTTAATATATAGAAACTAAAAATAATGAAAGAGGGAATATGCTTCACTACCGTACTGCACTTAAAGTGTGAACCGAATGATTGTGTGGGTGCAGCGAGAGTCTGGTTCCACTAACAAAAAACACGCAGCACCCCGTTGTTTTAGGAGAAAAAATAATGAAATATGCGTTTTTATAGTGTTTTATGTAAATCGTAAGTGTACGCAGCAGCGACCCGCGGCGAGACACTTCTACTAAAGTTGCTTTCCAATTTACAATTCTTGTATTGAAAGATTTGGAAATTAGTTTCTCCCATCAAAGTGTTTAATAAGACGATTTTCAACTCGTTATTAACTATTTACGAAATTTAAAGATACCATCTTTACGACTTTGCATTTCAATAAACTTATTTTTACATTTGAAATTTCGATAACTAAATCGAACGTATTAAAATCTCATTTCATATTTATATTTGAGTGTTTTATAAGCGCGTTATTCATTTTAGTTTACTAGGAGATAAATTTTACTGGCCCGACTTAATCCAATTTCTCTTATTGAACTTATTATCAATAAGAGAAATTGGAATAAATACGGGTTAATAGCCTAAACTGCAAAACAGTGGTCCGTCATATTATGTTCTAACTTATGAGTACGAGTAGTTCAAGTAGCAGGTTTCACACTGTAGGGCGCAGAAATGATGCCCGCTACCCGTCTATTTCTCTTTGAACATTTAGTACATTTTTTGTGGCACTTTCTAAAATCGTCTCCCTATTAAATCACCCGCCTAATTTTAAAGTTTCGACTCATCTGAGTAAACATGAGATATTGGACGACAGGCCACGACTCGTCGCAGGGTTGCCACAATCAAGGTTTTTTACATTCAACCTTACACTAGGGTATAATCAGTTATATTGATTGATAGAAGAACTCGTTGGTGTAATAATTTCTTCAAAAACAGTACAATAAGTAAGTCTAAAGTAAGCTTTTTAAATTTTAGATCTATGAACTTGAAAAAAATATATGGAGAATTCTGTCAGGAGCATTGAAAACTATAATTATATTTTGGGATTCAAACTTCAACATCCCAGCGACAGAATACAAAATGTTGTTATTTTTATTTCCTATTTTTTTTAAATAGCGCATAACTGAATAATTTTTATAATTGAAAATATAACAAATAATTAATTAACAATTTACGTTACAATCGACATCTTAATTAAAATTAGAATACAATAACATTGTTTTCATAAAACAATGAAATAAACTTTTCCATGAATTTGATTGTTTTCGCAACCTGGCGTTCAATATCACAGGAAAGTTTAAGGGAATGGGCATTGAAATGAATTCCAGTCCTTTATTTTTAAAAATTAATCAATACAAAAACGAATTTTCGTTGACATATTTTAACTTACATAATATATTTTGTAATTAAACTTAATATTTCGTATTCCAATTAGTATTTCAACGTTCGCGTCTGTTTCTGTTACCCCTTCTATATTTTATCATGTATTTATGTAATGTTTCTTTTATCTCTAGCTCTAGCTACGTATGTTTCCTGATATGGAAATAAATAAATAAAATAATTGAGACAAATAAATATATGTAAGTATTTAAATAACAAACCACAACCCTACGTAACCAGACAAAAACAAAAATACCAGTGGATACGCTACGATAGCGTACGTGACGCGTTGTCGCGGGCGATGTCGCGCGTCAATGTTGCGTGCGCGCACGCTATATTTGGAGCGGAACAACAATAAGTACTAAATCCTTACATAGTAACTTACTGTTTGATCAAGAAATATGCTTTGCTTAGGTTTTAGGTTCGAAGAAATAATGTTTTTGTTTGAAGTTGCTTTAATAGGAACAAAACATTGTAAAAAGCCACGAAGTCCGTGTACACCAATGATTATTTTGCAATTACAAAATGCCTTAAAAATCAGAAGACCAAGTATCACTGTGTACATCTTCGGGAACTTCTTGATTCCAAATGATTAAGACTAAAAATCAAGTACGCCAAATATATGTAAATAAAACTTAAACAAAAAATGTTGTTGTCGACAATATTTTTTGTTTAAGTTTTTTTACATATATTTACTCTTCTATAAATATTGATTTCATATAATTGTAGATTCTATTTTCACATCTCAATTAAAATCTCAAAACGCCCAACAACCACCGTATGTTCGTATGGAACAGAACAATAATAAAAATGCTACTACAAAAATCACATAAATCAGAAAATTAGAGTTAGAGAGAACTATTAATATTTAAACTGTTCAATGCCCTTAACAATTGATTTAAAAGACACTAAAAGGTCCGGCAGAATGTATCTCCGTCTAGAACAGAGGCTGTAAATTCTACGATGTGCTCATAAATCCTACCCACGTTCACCATTTAAACACTTGAAGTGATTATGGTAAATCAATACCAATACTTCGTTTAACAAACGTAATGAATCGAATTTGTACCATCAGTGGAGTAAGCAATGTTCAATTAAACCTTATTTAGACAACATTGTTTGGGCAAACGTTGGCAAACTATTATACTATTCAGTTATCGCCTTTGATAGACTGAAATTGACAAATACACTCAACTTTATAGGCCAAACTATTTCGCCTCAATAAATGTTACTGTTCAAAGTTATTCATAATTATTTTGATCGAGAACCAAGTGACTTATTGTTCAAATTTCTTAAAAGTCAAAATAACAAAGAATAAATAAGCTTACTACCTCTTATATTTTCTTTATTCTATGAGCATAATTCCATACCATATTTGATTCAACGAATGCAAGAAATTAAGGATCAAGGTCTCCACGGCAATTGTCGAAGAGAACTTAAATCCCAACTAGTATCGATTACATCCCCATATTTATCGCTGTATTACATCGCACGGACAGTTTTATTATCAGCTCAAAGATATTTTAACGAAGCCAAAGTGAGTCTAAAATAAAACGGGGACATGTTGGTTTTTTTTTTCCGTTTCGGACACGGCGTTTAAGTCAGAATCGTAAATTTTATTGAAATGTCGCAATGGCGATCGCCGCAAGAGATCTGCTGTCTCTTGGGACGAATTTATTCGTAATTCGTAAACAAATTGACGGGGATCTCTTTGAGGGGATCCGGCGTCACGATTTGACACGTCTTTTGGATCTTTTAAAAGTTTAAAACTCTTGTATGTTTTGTAAACGTTAATGTGCGCGTTTGCTTTAATTTACGGTAAAACACTGGCGTGTTCGAAATGTTTCCCGAACACGAATGGTCTTTGGAGATTACTTCTCATGTCTTTCTTGTTTAATATATCACGCGACGTTTGTTTACGAACGCTCTCAGTATGTGTGTATTATTAACGAAATAGTAGTATAGTATATTTTTAACGAAATCTCCGAGCATGCCGTAACCTTTGATAAAACTTTACTTGTTTAATATTCAGATTTATTTCATTAGAATAATGTTTAAGATCAGAAATGATTTAATCCGTAAGAGAACTAAAGTTACCGACATAGCCCGCCGGATCAGCAAGTTGAAGTGGCAGTGGGCTGGTCACGTATGTCGCAGAACCGATGGCCGTTGGAGCAGACGAGTTCTGGAGTGGAGACCGCGTCTCGGCAAGCGTAGCGTAGGACGCCCTCCGGCCGATGGACCGACGACTTGCGAAAGGTCGCTGGTGGAGGTGGATGAGGAAAGCGGAGGACCGGATATCTGGCGCGAAATGGGGAGACCTATGTCCAGCAGTGGACTGCGATAGGTTGAATAGGATAGGAATGTTTAATGTCAAAATAAAATATAATACGGTAATAAATAATGTATATTCCGGGACCAACATTTTAATTTATAGGTTTCATCATTGTTTTAATGTATCGCCAAAGGCATGCTTTATTTTCTAGTTATTTCTTGCATTAAGAACTGACAATTCCGCGATTATTCACACACAATGCCCAACAGATTTAAGGTATCGTTTGCGTTCTAAAGATGACACCTCACTGAGGTTCCACATAAGGCTTCATAAGTCGTAAACGGTTTCACCTTTCACAATAGCTGCTATTGTCTTTTTATTAGAATTCTTACCTTTCATTTGGTCAGCTTCTTGTCCAATGACTTCATTTGTTTACTACATTTGCACAGATTCATTAGTGATACAGCGCATTTTTGTTCTTGGAGTTTTAATGACTTTGGTATGTTGTTGCTTTTCGTGTAATGATTTAAAAAATAATGGAAAATTTTCGAATCGCCAAGTACGGAAACCATTGGATTATTTACACAAACGTATCCTTTATAATACGATAGTGATTGGATGCTTTATGTTTGGTGTTTAAATATTCGTTCAAAATTCAATTTTGTTTTGTTTTTTAATATCTATTAACCATCGAATCCATTCGGTAGTAAGTTGCAACCATGAAATATTTGATGCCGTGTGAGTTCCTCAAGGGAGAAGCTGGCACACAGATATACCAAAAACCTGACTTATAACGGTTGCAATAGTTTCAGTCTCTTCTTTTGGTAGCAAATCATTTGTCCTTAAAAACTAGATTAGAATATGTTACGAATCCAAAACTTTATTTAACCATCACATTTTGGAGCCTAAATGTTTAACTAGTCGCTCAATTATAGATTTAAATTTTACCTTAATTTCGTAAACTCAAGATGGCACTGCTTTTCCTCCTATTAAATCTGTAGGTTCTATTTCACAATAAATAGTGTCCCTCCGACCCAATGTTCTCTAAACAGTTTATTGCGAATTAATCAATAACAACCGCGGAGGTCGCAATCGATCTCTATGGTGCAGGCGCGTGGGTTACTCCAGGTATCCAGCTGTTCGAGGGCCGTCCAAACACCTATTAGTTGCGTTTTACGCGGTCCCGGCGCGTTCACCGTGTTTATACTTAATTGACTCCTAAATATCGTTGTTTTGCTCGTGAATCGTGTTAATCGGACGTATTTATTTGACGGCGGTGTCTGTGCGGAGTGCTCCAGCGGAGTTCCGCTTCATGTTAATTAAAGTCAGGGTTTATGGTCGGCAAACATAATAACAATGCGATTGGCTATCAGTCTCTTAGGGTTTCTGTTATGGAGACCATAAAAAGGTTTGAACTTCTTATGAATCGTTGGCTTTTAATATTTTTATTTTCAAAATTAGCATAGTCTTTATGCACCAAATATATTATGAAAATGAATCTTTTAAAATTATTACATTTAGTACGGTATGTACTATAATTTTCTAATATGTATTTTTACTGTAAATTTAATTATAAAAAAATTAAGATACTGTATCTTATTAAATGTGCACCACATATCATTAGTAAATTATACCAAAATGGCCAAGCAATAAGGTTCAAAATCTTGTTACCAAAAGATAACCTATTCAAAGTAATCGAAATAACACAATACAGAACTTCCTACTGTTATATAACCATACGCAATTGCGAATTCATTACATTATTGTGTCTCGGCCCGGCACGTCTCCGCGCCTCATCCCTTGGCAATAAATTAAGGTTTTCGGATCTCCCGCTCATTGCTCCACGTGACAATTCTTTTAGCTGACACTTTGTTTCCACATAAATTACAGCTACTGCTTCAGCTAACATGGCTTTGCTTTTTTTCCTTTTGCATTCCACCATCTGTGTTTGCTCATTGTCTCTCCGGTTTAAATTAAAAAAAGATTCGGTTTTTCTCCCGCCGCGTCCCACACTTTATGTGACGTCAACTTCGGAATGAAGTATTCTTATTGTCTTGGTGCAGTCTTTATGCAACATTGCATAAATTATTTGTGGTTTATTTTTAATTAAACGAAAAACTTTTGTTGTTTGTTCGCTTTTTGTTGATTCGTTTTCGGATGCGCGGCGTTCGTGTAATGCGGATGGTGTTTTTTCGCATTGTGGTCGCAATTATTTTGCCTTTCATTTGTATAAACGTTTATTTAAGATCTTAATATCCTCATAAAGTTGAGAAGGGTTTTGTTTTTAAACAAATAGTTTAATTGGTTTTACAAACATTTTGTACTTATACTCTTACAATAATTAAAGATTATTTGAATTCCGACTGAAATAAAACATACTTAAATGATGACAGTAATCATGCATAACGCACAAAAAATAAACTTTCTATTGAGAACCGAAGTAAAATGTTTACTATTACAGTAACGATCATGTCTTTATAGCATCAGCAAGAGCATTTAGACTTGCAGTATTTTATGAAAAGAAATCGGACAATTCATAAAGGCCTTTGAAGACAGTATCATAGAAATCCAACATTAACTTAGTAAAAATATGCGCTTGGTATTTCTCTTTACATGTTCTAAGCTTATTGGATATTTAATCAAGAAACAAGTAAGCAACTTAAATAAATAGACATCCGGCTACTTTACATCTCAGTTATACAATTTGTTATACTCTCAATATTTATTAGGCTTCTAATAAACGTAGGAGACTGTGGTAGTTTTGTACAAAATCAATGTTTAAATTGTATGAGCACTGCTGTTTTAATTAGTCATGATTTTTTACAGTTTAATAAATAAAACACATAATTTACATTAGAAAATTAAGATCTTATAGTAATAATATTATGTTTTCTTCGTGATAAGTTCTTGCTCGTTTTAAATAATAAGCTGCAAGTAATATTATTCTTTTCCAATTTATATTAACTTGAACTACAAGTTAATGAAACCATTGAGCACCATTAAATATAAATGGTCTTCATTCACATTGTGACAGTTCCGTAATAATATTTAATACGTTATAAAAAACGTGGTGGTCTACTAAGTTTGTTAATATTTGAATCACTTATGCATGGTCACGCACAACCGAGCACGGCGCACGCGCTCCAAGACAAATGAAGAGCCATTACTTACAACGCATACCTGGTTATAACTGCAAAATATCCTATTACTGAATAAACAGCTTTCAAGAAGGGATCGAACAAATATCAATGAGTTTAATATGTATATTGTTGACTATAAAAAGTATATCGTTTTTATTTGACAGGCTGTATTGTTTTAATAAGGTCTTTGACGGAATTTGTTTACAAAGATCACCAAGCCTGTCGATAGTTCGATAGTTGTATTCTCAATTATTTGATCAGCATTGTCTTTAAAGCCCCAATTAAGGAAATTTAGGGGAAAGAAGGAAGTCTAACAGATAAAATTTGATATCATCAAAAAAATCAGCATATAATGTTTTCCACAAATAAGGCAAATAAATACGTTCATGATGCGAGAAGATTGGCATAGTATCTTTCTTAGAGAATCCATATTAATAGTATTAAGAACATCAATGATTTTATGGCTTTGTAAATAGTATACATTAGTATGATAGAACAGGTTCTATCATTCTTTATATGATGTTTTGCTAGTCAAATAATTTAATGTCGTAGAGCTGTATCAAACCCATTTATCGGACCAAATGAGCGTACCTCAACTGCTTCTGTGAGAGTAATTTACACTAAATTATACCCTTATTTTTATAAGCTTAGGGTTCACTTTCGTCAAAAAATAGTACGTCAACATAGTATCCTCAACTATGTGGCAACCTTATATCCGATGTTCTGATGGTCAAGGTAATCCTTTTTGCCGTCACATTAAGGTTCAATGTCCCGTGAAATTTAGAACTGTATAATAATGTTCGTGCATTCGCTAGACACGTTAGGACTCAAAAGGACATTTCTTTGTTGGATCTTTGTAGATTGGTGTAATTTTTCAAATGGGTGGTCCTGCCTAGCCGAGACTTGGGAGAGTTTTCTGAGAAAAATAGCGGTACAGAAAAAAGTGGACTATGTACGATTCAAGTTTCCTGGATTTTTTTTTGTTGCCGCCTTTATTGCAAATTCCTGTAAATCCAGTGTATTCGATACGGTTTTTGTGGAGACTTGGTGTGATTTGAATTGTTGCCTTTATCTGAATTAATGATACTTATTCAATAAATTTGGCTATTCGTTATTCCTTTTCTCTAATTTCATCATTTAGCTTATTATTCATCTCCATCGAGGGGCACTGTGTATGTTGTAAAGATTAATTGAATAAAGATTTTTTACATTTATTCTGTTTGTATGGTCTGGTTGTTTACTATGTTATATGTATGTATTTACAAAAAAATATATGTAACTATGTTTATCGTTGTTAAAAAACCACAGGCTTCACACTTAACTTAGGCTAGATGGATAACACACACCAATATACAGGCGACAAATACTTCCAATTGCAGTTGAAGGCGCCAAAAACTACGCACTTAATTCCAACGAAACAACTGTTCGAGAAACACAATTTTCCAATTGAACGTAAAACAATGAAGACCGCTTGATTACCTGCTCATTCATTGTCACCGCTAACGATAGCGAACTGTGTCTACGGCCTAAGTTAACGGTGTACAAGTTTGTTGACCTCACCATCATTGCCGTTAATGAGTGCCTCCTTATAGGATATGCATTACATGCCATACTTCATGCACACGTGCTTATAACTTATTAGCTTGTACCTGTGTTGCCGAACTGTCAATAGTTGGACTATCGAGAGTAGACCTCGAAAATCATTTGGTCGACAAACGACCCATTTGGTGTTGCGGTTGAGACGTCAACTGCTACACGAAGGGTTCCGGGTTCGATCGCCGGGCAGTACAAATATGTGTGCATGAACGTAATTGTAATGGTCTGGGTGTTATGCTATGTATAATATGAATGTATTTACAAAAAAATGTGTGTAAATAAGTATGTTTATCTGTAATTTAGTACCCATAATACAGGCTTCACGTTTAACTTGGGGCTAAATGGCGCTGTGTGAATGTCAGTGGATATTTATTTATTTATAATACATTAACGGATTTCAGTGTAAATTATTGACCTCTTTAAACTGGTTTCATCGAATACGTCTTTTTATCTAAACAATCTAATGGTATGTACCTAATAAGAGCTTTAAGCTTACGCAGCGGCATTTCTGGATTTCTTGTTTGGAATTAATAGGCTGTAATACTATAACTATCGAATCGCTTGAAGGCAAACCAATGTTAACAGATTGGAAACCTGCTGGTAATTTCAATTTGCAAACTGCAAATTTTGTACTGGAAATTAATTATGTTACATTTTGAATTTATTGAAGTTCAATGAGCCCTGTGTTATGTTTATCAGCAATTTGAAATGCTAATGAATTTATATTAGTACTGGTAAATAGTTATACTTATTCATAATACAATTATATAAATTTATTAAAAGCATACTAGTGTTCATCATATGTTCATATTATGGAATTGCAAATCTAATGAATATATCTAAGTAAAGAATTGTGTATATATAAGCGGTGGTATCAAAGATTTTATTGCGAATATTTTCCTCCGCATTAATATATTACATCGCACCATGATTGATGGTAAACTCATAAAACCCTGCACTAAAAGCGAAATGCGACGAGCATTCAAATCTGTTAGCATCCATAACTCGCCTAAAGACTTATATACCCCAATTTCACAACCGTTTAACCGCAATAAAATTTGCCGATCTGTCGAAAGTGCACGTGATTCTGACAGATGCCATGCTGCCAGCCGTTTTAGAATTATATCGAGTGTGTCATACACAATAGCTTCCCAGTTCAATTCATTCATTGTAACACACGCCGCATCCGCTTTAATACTAATGCACAATGTTTGTTACAGGTAATTTCCAGGAAGAATCGCTTCCTCCAATTGTAAGTCGATTTTTTGTCACAAAAGTTCCGTTTCTAATGCGCGACATAAATTTGTCGCAAACTGATTCTTTTGTGCTGGTGTTGATCTTGCGACACGCCGGATACGGTGATATTCAACTATACTGTCCAAATCACAGACATCCGAATATACAATTAGACTGGACAAGCCGCCAAGTTTATAGGCAGTCCAGTGTCGCAATTTATTTTCGGTTCTTACCTGTGAAAAGTTATTCTATTACTTGGTAAATTTACTGATTCATTGCGATGATGGCATGTTACAATTGCACAGGATGGCATTTTGGAAAAAAAACGGTAATTTCTTCTAATATTCGTGCATCATGACTCGTCTCACAGAGCGTAAACTGGCAGCCAGTGTATGCTCGTTGAGCTTACATTTGTCGCACTTTAAACGCGGCTTGCCCCCATCTCTTGTATTGGGAAATCTGTGGCCAAAATAGAATCGACAGAGGTTGATTTTAATAAAAGTTATTGTATTGGCAACCGACAATGGTGGCAGGAAGTTATGTGAGCTCATAGTGTGACGGCAAGTGGAGTGTTTATAATTCGTGCTTTGTTGGGCTCGGGATGGTTTAGGTCCAGTGTCCCGGGGCGCTATTGTGTGAGCCCGTGGCCAATATCTCATTCTAATTGGCTTTTTACGCGAAGCATCGGATGATGCTAAACGGTTTTAGGAACTATAACACGGATACAATGCACGGGGGCTTGATACCCTCGCGTGGCATACTGTTTGTTTGGATAATTCACCTTTGTTCCGGTCATAAAGCTTATAGAATATACAGTTTAATCCAATATGATACCTGCTATCTATAATTTACGAGGGATATCTATGTGATCCGATTTGGATCCGATAAATAAATTAAAATAATACTACCCTTGTTTGGGTACAAGGGCATTCATTCCATTTTGTTTCTGTATTTTTAATAAAAAAAGATTTACGTTACCTAAACATACCTGTTTATAAAACAAACATTTAATTACATCGCAAGAGCTGAATAGACGAAGAAATTGGTAGAGGAGCCAGTAATACGTTTTCCACAAAATAAACAAGATGAAAAGAAACAACTAACCACATCCAAGTTTCTCTGCAAAAGAAAGTAATAACATCGTCTAGCGAACCACGAATAAAGTCAAAACATTTTCTACACGGACTTATAATTTATCTCAGTGGCAAGATAACAATGGCTACCGCAAGTATGCGCGATAAGTAATCGCATTACGTCTGTTAATAATTAATTCTCAGATATTTCATACGATGTGATAGACGTTATCTTCAAGCCCATCTGTAGATATCCGATTCGGAAACCGATACTTCTCGGACCAGTTTATTTGGAGCTCTTATTGCTTCTTGTTTTGCGTTTCTCGATGCAAGAATGGAAACAATGTCGCGTGTTGAGAGGTCAAGTTGCGATGGTGAATGTTTACTATCGTCGCGCAACTGTGGACCTCCTAGTGGGTCAGTCGTTAAACTGTTTATGCTTATTTCATTGCAGTTGGTTAGCGATATTGCTTTGTACTATTAAATTTGAGATGATCGGGTGCTGCTCAGAGTTGCGAAATAGTAGTCAAAGTGAATAAGTCAGTTTTAGAGTGAGTTCATATAAAACTTTTTACTAATACGTTAAAGCATACTGACGGATATAATGGCCATCGATGTAAAACGAGATACGGAAAAACTATTTTAAAAAACTCGGTATGAATAATAAAGATTACCACTTAAAACTTAGTATTTATATTCTTATACTACGTATTAATATTATAAAATTGAAAATTTACGTTTTAAACTTATATTTAATGTCCTCTTCCACTCGTACCTGGTAATTTACTAGATATAAAATGCTTCTTGATACCAATTGACTTGCATTGGTTATAAAATAATTCAATTCAAGGGTTTTATTACATACGTATAATCATAATTCGTATGCAAGAATACCAAGTTAAGAATTTAAGTCAATTTCATCCATTTCATAGCCTATGCATACCAAGTCTTTAATGACATCCAAATATCTGGTCGCTTCCACGGGTTATAATGGCAGATATTAAAAATTACGACCAATTCATGCAGTAATTAATTTGAACGTTCACGATTCAGTGCTGATAGAACTTGGGAAATTCCACGGCCATTTTGAAGAAACTCTGTAGCACTCGTTACAATCGAAAACGTCAGACGATAAACTTCGAAGTATCCCCGTGTTATTAAATCCATTGTTTCTATACAAGGCTTCGTTATCTAACAACAGGAAACTTTAGCTACAGCTGGAATTTATTTGATAAAGTTATTTAACCAAACTGACTGAGTTTAATACATAATTAATATATTTACTAGGTGGTAAACGCCATACTGAACGTCGATAGTACCACCGCAGTCCAATTTCGTCCCGTGAAACAGGAGTGTTATGCACTTTTGTGTTTCGGGATGTGGGCACTGTAGCAGGAATTACTGGTATAAAGATACCTAAAACTGTTGTCGCGGTGACAGGGCGCAGTGCAGCATTGATGGAGATGAAATACCTTCTATCAGTTGTTGGTCCCCTGGTTGGTTAGGCTATCATTACATCAGGTGAGCATCCTGATCTGTACAGTTATAACGTAAAAAAATCCCAGTTTAAAAAAGCTATAAGACGCATACAAGAATCCTTTTGTAGAATTTAAATTAATTATTTATTTCACTGCCAAATATTGTGATTAACCTACATTCAATAAAGCCAGTTCAAAAGTAACACCAGGGTCACGAAAATGCGTTACCAGCTCAATTTTGTAAGTAATATCTTAATGTAAATATTCCATTGACACAGCCAGCATCTAGACCTACTTTAAGCAGAGCTTGTATTGTGTACTGAACAACGGATAAACACACTTATATATATTTTTTGTGAATACATACATAGTAACACCCATACTTCCAAGAAGTTCTATTCAGCTTTTAAACATTTAGTTGCTACGATAGCTCTTGGTCCTCGCAATCACCATCATTAATTCGTTCATTACCAAGCAGTATACACACAATGAAATGAGTGCCGCGCCGTAAACGGTATCACATAACTTATTAAACCTGTCGCCTTACGAAATCCAATTTATTCCCATCTCGGCCTTTTGTCCGAGGATATCTCTTGGAATATTTTAATTAGAATGTACAAATAAGTAGCTATTACGTGTAGAAGCGGGTGGCGTGACCGCGCGACAATGAACCGACCACTTTGGGCCAGTGCTGACTAAATTGGATACCAATCGAAGCGGAACTGACTGACAAAAAGTCTACCCGGGGTTAGGTTCCGTAGGTTACTTATGTTTTTAACGACCGGAATGATATTAGTATTACAGAATACTGGCTCGCTTTGCTTTATTCCGTCGAGTGTGGTTCCTGAAGTCTAAATTGCCTATCAACATTTAGTTATATTATGTAAAAATGTATAGAGTAATTATCGTTTCTGTGTAATTATTATTCATTGATATAACATTATAACGAAAGAATTGAATCCGGTAATGGTTGGTATTATTTTGGTAAAATTGCACACCATATCGTGTAGATATACTTATTGAACGTTAAATGGAGTTTCATTAAAATTATTTGTTATTTGAAATCACTTCTTGTTTTAAGTAGTTTATTGAATTTAATTTCTAAAAAACGAATAACGGGAAACATTCTCATAACATTAAATCACTCTACGTAGAGATAAAGACTATTAACGAATAAAAATATCTGCTTATTCTTGATGTTACTCAAAAGAAACAAGGTTCAATAAAATATAAATTGAGCATCCTGTATTTTGATATAGGATCCTCAATTCAATTTTTACTTCACGGGAGGTTCTATAACCTTGTCATGGAACCCAAAATTCGTGTCTTTTCTATGACGTCATGACGTAATTTCGATGCACAACAGTCGATTCTTCTATTGTTGCTGTGATATTTCGAGCCGGTGTAACCAACCTTTTGTGTTGTGACGTTTATAATACCTATTAGTTTAGCACGATTTTTATTGCGCCACAACCTTTTTGCTGAGTCTTTTATTCATGAATTACGGCGAAGTATATTATTCGGGTAGAATTATCAAAGGCTTTTTGTAAACCGCATTTTAAAATATTTTTTTCATTGTGAAAGAACACAAATGTTATTTTCAAACGTGAATGCAGGTGAATATTGAAACAAACATAATATCAATAAAATAATTATTCTTCAATAAGATAAATCTATAAGTAGTCATAGCCTTCACCATATAGTAGTCAACTTGTCTAAGTGAGCTGCTATAAGATGTACCTAGATCGGAAATAATAAGACCTATATCCACAGGCACGACTTGTCTTATTACTTTTGGCAAGATACCCTGAAAACAAAACAGCTTCAACATTAATATTATCATATAGCCCTAATAAAGACCTCACACCCTCAGCAGTCAACATCTATTAACTCGCAAAAAAACTTACTGAAAAAAAAATAGTAAGTCAAAACATAACAAGGGCTTGATAATAATTAATTTGTGGACATCTTGAGACATGATAAATGGCCCTTAATAAAGATTTATACGAACCAATAACGGACCAAGGTTTGTTAACAACGGTCCTATGAGTGTTCGAAGGGGAATTAATTTTCAAATTTAATGAGCATCTTGTGCTGAGAGTAAATTTAGACACAACATTAATTTTCTGGACTCGGTCTCCTTTTATGGTGCCGGGACGGGATGACAAATAGCTGCAGAGATATCTGGGCCAGTGTTCACACTTTTCAATGTCAAAAGTAATCATAATTACGGCTTTTTCTTTCTAAAAAACTACTGCTGTTGGTTGCATTGTCTTTGGAAAAAGTATCTTAAAAATGTAGCATTAGGAATATGTCCAAGCTGAGTCATTCCAAGCAGGAATTCAATCGATTATAGAACATGTGGCTTCTAGTTGTAGGTACTAATCAAAACATATATTTGGTTAAGCTTAAAAAGTTCGAATGCATATAGCCTGGAGTATATCATATTTGAAGGCAGTCATAACTTAATAATGAACTGTATTGGTCTGTACCTAATTAATAAAAAACAACATATCATGAGTTGTCTTTATTACAGTCATTAGTATTGCCCACTGTTGAATTTTGGCCACATTTTTGAGAATTTTTGACCATAACGAACATTGGTATGCTGTTTGTCAAAGTAGCACGGTGAACGGCTGGATAACTAGGTTATCGAAATTTGAAAGCCATGCCAATTATTTTAAAGTATATTATTAAATTCCTAAACCTATACATTCTGAGAATTTTGTACCATTACAGTCAATACCACCCTGTCGATAAGTTGAAAGCTGATTACTGCAAAGACTAGGAAACTTGAAATTTATAGCTTCTATCCGTGAAACTCCACATCGCGGCAAATATCCGTTCAGTGCTCTATCGCGAACTCCTCTATTGATTCATCGTTGTGGGTTTTAAAGCTAACTTTTTCTAAAACAGTAGTTTCCAACTGTCCGCCACATCTGGCTTCTTAGCTCTCAGTTTTTACTTGTTTGAGAACTTTGTCATTTTCAAGTTTGCAGTTAAAATTCTTTTAATGGTTGCCTTTTGTATCATGTTTAGTTCCATAACTATTTTTAGTGTATAACTCTTGGTATAGTAATTGTTTTTATAGTTATAAAACGTTGTTACCACCGGGTGTTTAACTCTTCGCTAACGTTTTCCAACGCTTGCGGTTTACGGCATTATACTGTCAAAATTACCTTAATTAGAGGTTCGTTATGTTAAATTATACGATGGTACGTTGTTTTTAATAACTGTAATAATATAGAGTTGGTACTTTCAGTGTGTTTTTATAAAGGTATAAAAGACTTTATTAGTAATTAAGAATTTTGAGACTAATTGTAAAAAAAATAATTTCAAAAATTTAAACCATCGGGAATCTAAACAGAATGAAACGTTCATTTAACAACATAAAGCGGCGGATATCTTTTTTGCTTATAAATAAGTCTTTATTTGGAAAGATATCTAAAACATCTGTAGTAATGTTTGTCAAAATGTATCCACGTTATTTAAGTGCAGTACTTGTAGGCAGTGTGTACGTGGCTGCGTATTAATAATTAAAATATAACTTTAATTCAGACCAGCAGCGACTGGCTAAACTTAAATATCTCGTGACCAGTCATGCGATATTTTGTGCTGGTGTTGCAACACTAGCGTTCGCGTGGGCGGATGCAAAATGCAGGCGGCGATTGTTCTGTTTAAGGGTACACTTATTTGAGAGTTGCACTTGGTACTAGATAATAGCAATGTTTGATTCCAGAGTTTAATTAAAAAGTTAACCTTTCAAATTTATAATTAAGATTTCATACTCATCATTTAGTTATTTATCTTTATTTCATCATATTTATCTTTTATTTGCTATATTATACAGGACTTTGCTACTTACGATACATACAACGAGTACATACACACATTCTAATTGACGTAAATTAATGTGAATAATTCATTTAATTAAGAAAGCTTTATTGAGTTTTTTTACTTTTTTATGCTGTAAACAGGATGGTCAGGACGCTCACCTGATGATAAGTGATACGCCTGATTATGACAGACGGCATGGAATGTGACCAACCACTGATAAACATTATCCTCCATCAATGCCGCACTACGCCCGTCACCCAAGACAACAGATGTTAGGTCTCTTATACTCAGTAATTTATTTTATTTCATTTGACATGACACTCATAGTGCTATTTTCAGACCTAAATGTAATACATATAATATTTGACATACTTATTTTTTTCTCAAATAACCTGAACACTATTTAGATTTCAAATAACATTTCATTAGAATTCTTTTGTCAAAAAACCCTTTCCCATCACAGTTAGTACAACATATTATTCCTTATCTACTATACTAAACGCATGCATTTGAATACCCCCATAAAGCTACTAAGCACTTTTTAAGTGTCAGCGTACAAACGTCAGGCGAATACTCGGAGCGTCATAAATATCGCGTGACGGGCGCAACACTAGCGTGGGTGGATGCGAAATGCAACCTCGATTGTTCTATTTAAGGGAACGTTGAGCTAGTTAGTACAAGTCGCCATTGTATAAAACGTTAAATGTTCAAATGGTATGAATTAGTGACCACTTGACTTGATTTAGATATGTAGATTTGCTTAGCTTTGGAAATTATTGGTTTGCAAAATACTATTGTTTTCCGTTATTGTATCGGTTTTGTAAGGCACGCAATTGGGGAGACATATTATATTCAGCAGTGGACTGCAATAGGGTAAAAAAGTTAAAAATATCTCAATACCTATTTAAATAAAAATAAATATTTATTTAATAATTATTTTGTATGAATTAAACTCTATATAGTTTAAGGTTCCCATAAAACATTCTATAATATGATTACAATAATATGTCGAATACATTTCAGCATTGTAGTTTTTCTAATAGAATATTTTTACTTAAATGTAGCGCTAAGTTAAAGTCTATAAATCTCAGTATATCAACTATGATAATAAAACAGGGGATTATCCGTCTTCCGGCAAAGTTCTTACGAACGATCCTACCCTTAAATTCTTGCCACACTTTGATACAACGTTAACATATTCGAATACGTACGTAAGTACGTATATGATTTATCAATATCCAGTTATGCCTAACCTATAACTGCTCATAGAATTGACTACCAATGAGGATTAATAAGGATTTAAACAACCTGAAATAGAATATACTGTATCAATGGAAGCGGTTAAATCAATAGACGCAGAAGCAAATGCTATTCATATGTCGCAATGCAATGTACTTAAAGATACTGGATTGTGCGAATTGGCGGTTGTTAGCGTTCATATTTTATGTATTACTAAATACGGGGTCTTATTATAATGAGTATAATATTGTATTAGGATTTGGCATTTTTTTAACGAACCAAAGTGTGATTAGTGACGAAAGTTGAGACGTCGGTTAAACAGAAGTTCCAGGTCCGATTCCCAGGCAGTACACACAGCTATGTGCGTCTGATTGTAATTAAATAAATATCCACTGATATTCACACAGCGCCATCTAGCCCCAAGTTAAGCGTGAAGCCTGGGTACTAAACAACGGACAAACTTAATTATATAATTTTTTGTAATACATACATATTATACATAGAAAACACCCAGACCATTACAACAGACATGTTCATGCACACAAATGTTTGTACTGCCCGGTAATTGAACCCGAACCCTTGTACTGCAGTCGACTCTCAACCGCAACACAAATGGTTCGTACAAACATTTGTGTACATGAACATGTCTGATTGGATTGATTTGGGTGTTTTTATGTATATATGAACGTATTTACAAAAATAGTTTATAGGTATGTTTATCAGTTGTTAGTACTGAAAATTATTACAGGCTAATGCTTAGTTTGGGGCTAGATGGTGCTGTGTAATGGTCAGTTAATATTTATTGTAATTCTCCATTCTTTTCGTGTTTTACTCATAATTTCAACTTGTTCTGCATTTACATTATGACTCGTACCGTATATCACTCCGTTGGCATGGGCGGCAGTTCATTATCTAAGCTCGCCCCTCCTCCGGCGCTCGCCGACAGGTGGCGCACAATTAGCGACATCGCTAAACAAGCCCACGCCCACGTGTGATTCGCTGGGACGATAAGTGATAGGTCTAACAGTTGGAGATTTCCCTTCATGGATCTTTAGAGAAAGGCGACAGGTTAAACGTCGACCGACGGTGTTTTGAAGAAAAGTAAATTTAATCCGGTTATGTAGGGTAAAGTACATGGAGGTTTTATCGAAATCTTTACGAGGATTTTGAATTATAAGTTAAATGATTATAACGAACTTTTTCATGATTGGCTGTTTTCGCTTTGTCATGTAAGTAGAATAAGTGATTGCATTGAATTTTGTAATGTTTTATAGAAATTAAAGATATGCTTTATGTAGATAAATACGGGTTCGCTTTAAACAAACATTCATGACTAAGTACATGAATGTTTGTATTGGTTTTGGCGTTTCCATGGAGACTATATTTACAAAAAAGTTCAAAAATATATTCCTCCATTTTTTAATACCAATAGTACAACCTCTTTACTTACATTAGGAATAGATGGCGTATATATATACCCATCGTTATACGTACCATCCTCTAGTGTCTTGATCATATGATAGATATCTGTATGCCACCTCTGACCTTCGGACACCAGATGAACTCAGTTAATGACTTACTTATAATACCATGCTCGCAGCTTAAAGCTTATTATGACTGCAAGATACATACTATTGTCCAGTATTTATGTTGGAAAAGATAATATTTCCTATGTAAATGTTAACAGTGTCTACTAATGTGGGAAATTAATATAAATGTTTATTTATTTATTTTAAAACTTTAAATTGAAGAAACTTTACAAAGGCGAAAAGACAAATAAACAGGCTCAGTGTAGTGTGTAGTGTAGTGGTTCGAAGGATGGTTTTAGATCGCTGCCTCTACATTTTTAAGGATAACTATAATAATAATATAAACACTATACATATCCACTGGTAGTCACACAGCGCCATCTAGCCCCATATTAAGCAAGGAGCTTGTATTTAGGGGTACTAACTTAAACCAAACGAAATCATATTTATACATTTTTTGTAAATACATACATATTATAGACATGTTAATGCACAAAAATGTTTGTAATGCCCGAGGACCTAACCCGGAACCCATGGAGTAGTAAACGTCTCGATTACACCAGAAGAGAGTTGAACAAAGAAAAGACAAAGTGGATTTACTAACAATAAAATTGTATTTTGTTTCAGGTAATTACAATAAAGCAGAATACAGAGCAAACATGATGGTGAAATACGCAAGTTCATGACCGGTTACGGTGTATAATTATTGGTGAATTTCAGGCTATGGTTTTTACATTGTATCAGTATTTTTATGACTCCGAAAACTCTATCAATAATATCGTCAACTGATACAATGATCCACAAGCTTTTACTGTGAGAAAAACATTTGTGATCCAGGATTAGCCTGTGTCGCAGCCGTACGAAAAAATTGAGGTACACAATATACTGATTTCGTAAAAGTACTTATTCGCTCAACTTACCGTAGTCCACTGCGGCACAAAGATCTTTCTCATATTGCGCCAGGTATATCTGTTCTTCGCTTGACTTTTTTTGCAAGTCTTGTTCAATTATTTCATCATCATGAGCTCATTAAACGTCCCACGAGGGCACGTGCCTACCCGTATAGGGTGATTAGGCCTTAGTCGTCCACGCGGGCCCAGTACGGGTTGGACGACTTCACACACAACCTTCGAATCTCTTCGCAGGCTTGCATGAAGGTTGCCTCACGATATATTCCTTCACGTCGGATAACGTACTCAGCCTTCCTGGTAGGAGGGTGTGGACTGTGACACCATTGAGCCACCGACGCTCGTTCAAGTATTTATTGTTCCCTTTTTAATAAAGTTCATTACAAATATATAATTACTTTCCTCAATATTGTGAAGACACTCGTATCTATCACCACCCTCTATACAGTTATTAGAGTGAAAATGACTGGTGTGCATAATCTGGAGCAGTTATCCCTGCAATATATTCCTTTGAGAACAGTAATTAAGGTTCATCAGTCACTGTTGAAATAAAAAGTGGTATAAATCTTATTAGTCGTTATGAGACGATTTGATACGGCGCGCCAGTCAATTTATAGCCAGCAACTAGGCTGACTGGAAACGCCTACAGTCATAATGACCTTCTCCACTTTCCGATACGTTGTGCTTTTAAGCGCCAGAAACCAGAAAGTCCATTATCATTTTGTAACAAGGAATGGCAATTTTGACCAAATGCACATAATAACAATATGAAAATGAAAATGAAAATGAAAATGAAAAGTGTTTATTCAGTTTAGGTCCTTAAATAAAAGAAAAAAACGTTATTTTTTAATGTTTAAGGGATTGAATGTCATTAGTAGTGGTTGTTTAGTTCAAAACAGATGCTAACTACTGAGTTACTGAGAGCTTTTTCGGACTGAAGAAGTCTTCTTGAATTTCTTGAATTGTTAAGTAACAGTACTTTATATTTTAACAAACACGCTGTTTATTTTATTCAATATTTTATTCACTGAAAACTTCACTTAAAAAATTTTATTTTATTAATTTCTCCATTTAAGGCACTGTACGAAACTGGTGCAACTTTTCAACTGACTGCTGTTTTACTAGTAGGTATGTTAGAAAAACGCTCGTCAGTTTCTTCAAACTCAAAATCAGGCAATGAAACATTTTCCAAAGACAACTAACATCCAGCCATTCTTGTTTAGGACCACACAGTCACCGGTACCTTAAGCGTGCCCTCAAAATATACAGTTCCACTTAAATCTGTTTGCTTCCAAAACCAATATCAGTAGTTTCATGGTGGCTTAAGCGGCTTAAGCACCAAAGCTCACAAACACGTTAAAAATAAGAGCAATTAAAACCACCATAACCCGACCAGCGATGGCTGGTAAATATTTACGTAGGACGAACAAACAGGAGCGTTTAACAGGGACATACGTATCCAAGACAAACAGTGGTTCGAGCGGCATTACTTATGGTGAAGCGAATGGGTTTTGTTACGAGATAAATTACGTTGCCAACTGCGAAAAGGAAAAAAATATATTGGTCAAAATGAAGATAAAGATGGAACTTAGGAGACACACGCTAAAGCTTTGCGAAGGGCGAAAGTTTTGAACATGTTTTTGTTTTGATTCATATAATAATATGATTCTCATAGTTTCTCAGTATTAGTCTAACTCAATGTATGTCCAATATGTTTTTTTGGTTGAAGGTCATGCTGTCTCTCCGTAAAAGGTGACCTTCCGTAAGGAAAAAACATGCACAATCTGTTACTACTGCATACCTTAAGTAAAAGATCTAGATGAAAATGATGCATTCGATAACATTACAATAAATTTAAATGAAATAACCTCCCTTTCATCCCAAGCGGTTGAGATTATTTTGCATTAAGTTACTACCGATAGGCTTAGTTTCTAAAATAAAATAAACGTTTCATTTGTCAAGTCCTTAGAGACCTTAAAACTTCCACTTTGATAAACCATCATTATTACTATTTTCATTTAAACACGAATAAAATGTTTCAACTTGAGACTTAATAAGTCAGTTTCAAGAAATCGATTTTAAAGGTCCCACTCTCTTCTTGGCATGGACTTTAAGAAATTCTAATTAAAATCATAGTTTCGTTGGGAATAAAATTAAAACGAGCATTCCCTCTTCCAGAACTGCGATATTGAATTATACGGTAACTGATTTCAATATAGCTCGAGACGATTTCTAAAACATCGGCTCCGAAGTGTTTCGTGCAACTGTACACTGTACTAATGATATCTGGATTGTTCACGATTCTAATAGATAGATACAGTTACATACAAATATAATACAATATCATTTACCGGGAAAATTGCACAAGGTCAGTGAACTTTAGAAAATTGAGTTTGGCTTTATTATAAACGTTAACAAAAATCATATGCAATCGTTGTCTTTGAGAGATTTTGGACTGTAATTGTCAATTGCACGGTTAGCTTTTTGTTCACTATTTGCATGTATTCCCAGGACGATGATGTTGACTTTGATCCAAAATTTGCACCCGAAACTCCTCCGTAATGAAATCCTTTATTCAGCAGTGAATATGACAAGACAATACTTTATGAGATTTAATATGTAAATAAGCAAATATACTGTGACTTTTATGATACATAGTAACTATTGCTTGTCTAATGGTGGACCTGGAAAGAAGAGATTACCATCAGGTGAGCGATATCAATAAAAAATCTTAAGTAAAAAATATACATGCTTGCCAGTCTAAATAATCAATAAAGAAGTGATTGTCACTTCGTATGTCAAAATATCTTGAATGTTGATGTGTATAAATAACAACACCCACCTACACATAAAGGGCATGTATTTGTATTCTGTAGTTGTTCCTTGCATACTGGTGTTGTTGTAGGTACATATTATGTATACATACAGTATGTAAAAATTTCTGTGTTTATTCGTACTTTATGCGCTGTCATAGCACACAGCAGATTGAGATAAAACATTGTCAAGTTATTGCCTGCACTTGCGCGAAGGTTATGGGTATAGTGAAATAACTTGCAGTAGGTGGCGTTCGAGGTGTATGAAGGAATTTATTTGAAATGTTTTAAAACAAACCCTTATAATTTTTCTGCGGGTTGTTTTTATGTATAAGTAATTACTGTCCCCAAAAACTAAAAAAAAAACAATTGTCATTCCATGAAAATCTTCGAGTGGCTAATACTAATCTTTACTAAAATATCGATGAAATAATGATGTTACTTACTGAAAGGAAAATAAAGCAGTGTTATTATTAAATACTGAGGCTTTTTCTAGACGCATCACTCATGGTACTAAATTATGTAGCCCTATTTTCTTAAATGATATATCCCTAAATTACAAAAACACTATCGCAAAACTTTATAGTTCTTTGTTTGTTGAAGTTAAAAGTTTGTTAATTATTGCATCTTTTCACGGAAACTAATTCCAAGTTTGGAATATATAAAATAACTCAGCGGCCCGAACAAATTGCGTGAATTGCTCTTCTGTTAAATTTAATAGTCTAATAAAACATTCAAGCGTACTCCAAGTAGAAACAACAATTTAATCTGAACTCCCATACTGAACTAAAAGCGAGAAACAATAAACAGGAATAACTGATCGCATCTTAGTATGAATGACACGTCAGGCCGAATCTGATGCATATTGAAACGGCTTAGGTTATTCTGTGCCCGATGCTGCGAGGAAATTTCCATATTTATTTGCACTAGAATTTCATGCGTACTGAGAATTACTTAGCTAGTTTGAAAGAAGACATTGTACTTTTTATTATCATAGAAATAACAAGAAAGAAGTTCGCAATAAAATATACTCACTATTTTATTATTATTTTATTTTATTATTCTCTATAAAGTAAAAGTATCTGAAATTTCTATTTATGATTGTTTTATCTGCTATACGAATATGGCGTGTATGTAGGTAAAATATTAGCATAGATTTGCACACATATTTTTCGTATCATTGTTTTTGTTCTATTGTCTTAAACAAAATTGGGCTATTTATTCCAATCGAAGACGAACTTCATATATTGAGTAGTCGTCAGTTCCGTTTAGAAATGTTTTTTCACGAACTATCAAATAGGTGATAAACTGAACGTTAGAAATACATGATTGGTTTTGACAAGTTTCACGATTGTCCTGGTTCATATTAACTAAACAACAATCGATAACATGAATGTTGTGTAAATGGATAACAAAACAAATTCAACGCAATATTACAACAGAAAGTTCTCATTCAATTTAAGTTACGAAATTCGTACAACTCTGTCCCGTTTCCATGTAAAACGTGCGCCCATATTTTCGAGCAATTGGAAAATTACCCCGCAAACAAAATCGTATCGTGTTGGAAGATCAAATATTAAAACAAGAGTGTACCGTGGCGGTCGCGGATAATTTTCNATTTTATTCGACTCGCTTTTGATATTGTATCTTAATATGTTGTATTTAATTAGCAGCTATTTGTATATCTTTTACAACCACGTACCACTTAAGAGTTTGAGAAAGACTTTGATATTATGGTTATATGGATGAGGTTTTTGGTATCTAGCTGGTTTTTATGTCTTCTCCAGGCAATTGGTGAAAGCTAGAGCCATATAGGAAATATATTTACTAATACCTGATATATATGAAGACACACAACAATACGATTCGATTTCGATTCGAGTTACAATACATTGTATCGATACACTGTATTCTTCTACTTTAATTTCAATTTGTGACGACGAATCTGAATATGTTGATTTTTTATGAGTATGTTCCATACCCACTAAGATGTAAACCTACATCTCTTTTTGATAATAAACGGACATTTCCATGATTCGTAGGGTGCAATAATATCAAACACATTCAGCTGATCGGAATGAGATAATCACAAATGTTTTTCCATGCCTCCAATAAAAGCCTCAGTGTGTAATAAACACTCACGCCGATTCTTGAGTTCTATAGGTACTGTTTATTGAAACTTAGATCGCTAATCTAATCTTTGTTACTAACGGAAACTAAAATCAAAAAGGCTTAGTTTGTTGTCGTAAAAAAGTATTTGGTCGATTACGTGCACATTATTATTGAACTGCGTTGGATTGAAATAGGTTTATGTAGGAATAATTAAAGCAAGCATTTAATTATCATGGAAATCCCATACGAGTAAAATTTACTTTAAGGTAACGGCAGGTTGTCATTGTTGGTTCAAAGTCATAGCTCCGCTACTACATCTTTTCAGTATATTTGGCAACCAACAATTGTAACGAAATCATGCTTACCCAAAGACCGAAGGTGTCTCATAAACCGTGTATGCGACATGGAACAAGCCTCGTGCCCGCCGCTGACCGATAGGAAAAAGGAAAGAGGAAGCAACCAATGCGCCTGGAATGAAATTAGCCCGTCGGTCAATTACTCCGGTCCGAGTGTGGGTTACTAATGGCGCACGCGCCGTCGCCTGCATACGGCACCGCTCATTTATATGCCTTCGGTCGCACTCTTTATTGTTCTATAGATCGGTAATACACGGGAGGACTGGCACTTTGTGCTGTAAATCGGCTGTATACGTGTATAGATAAGTTGTGTGTGTACATGAGTGTGGCGATCCGGTGACATCATGTCCGGTGCGGCCACACAAAACGTGCGGCTGTTGTGGATGTTCGTGCACGTTCTATCAGTTCCGCATGACGCATGTCTTCAGAGGCAGCCGCTGGTGATCGGATCCGGTTGGGAAATGTGTCAAGTCTAGATGTTGGCATGTGACACTAATTGCTTTATTTCAAGGTTCTTTGTTAAATACATAAGTATGTATCTTTGGAAGACTGTTAATAAGCATCATCTGTAGCCTATAATCCATAGCAGATACAGGCCGACCACATAGCTGGGGAGCTTCCCCATAGGATCATCGCTGTATCCTACTTCTCATAAGCAATGCGGATTTTGGTAAGCAGGTAGCTGGGTTTCAAGCTCAGATGTGATATCACAAGTAACACACGTTATTTTATTGAGAAAATTTATCGAGTTTAACAACAAATACTTGCATAGTCAATTATATTTAAAAAAATATATAAATTATGACGTATTTTGTATCGAAAACTTAAGTACGTGAGAGGTGTAAAAAGATTAAAGCATGCGCAAATCGTATCAAAAAGAACTACCATTCCGATTTGGCAACACAAGTAAATTAATAATCCTACATGATACGTATTTCGCGTGTTATCAGATAATCAAAACTAATCTTTAAAAATCACAGGCTTAACTTTAAATCTACGGATTACTCGAACAATAGTTGGGCGATA
Organism: Leucinodes orbonalis; assembly: GCA_019425675.1. NCBI lineage: Eukaryota > Metazoa > Arthropoda > Insecta > Lepidoptera > Crambidae > Leucinodes > Leucinodes orbonalis. The sequence goes on along the minus strand of PQWD01000274.1, from coordinate 263,058 downwards.
ACAAATGTTTTCTAAAACAAATATAGCGCGTAACATTTATCAAGCCGATAGGAAGAGAAACCGTGTTTAGCCACGTCCCGCGGGATCCCGATTGACAAATTGTGAACGTATAACCATCTTACCCAATCTTACCCTTGCTGCCAATGACCCACGATGCATTCTCCCCAGAGCTTTTAGCGAACGGGAGATTTTTTCGGATTAAGCGGACAGCTTCGGCGACATGTCCACATTTTATTTAAGTCACAAAAACAATTTAATGATCCATATTGTACCATTAAAACGTTGTTTCAATACATTTTTCGTGCAAACAAGCACCGGTGCGCGGCTTCGTATTGGGAAGTTATAACCATTAAGAGAATACAATCGCAATTTCATCCTGTCATAAATAAACTTCGGCATGAGTAATCGTTACTTTGTGCGCACAATATCGGCCGAATAGTTGGGCACGTGAGTGGCATCCCGCTCTTGCCGCAATCGTGGACGATATTCGTCTAACTCAGGGATTGTCAAACTGTTTTAGACAAGTAAAATCTCTTCCAAAACTAACTCATTCTTAAGAAAATTGTAATAAAACTATTATTGTAATCTTGTTTCTGCTTCATTGCATAATAAGAGAAAATTCTTTAGTAATTCATAAAGTATATATTCTAATGATTTTTTTTTAAATTGCCTTCTTTTGTCTGGATCTGTATTCACAAGTTAAATACGGTAACGGTTTTCAGGGAAGATCTCCGCCCGGAGGCAGTACAAAAATTTCCCGAAAATTACATTTCGTCGATATCTAACTCAAATATACGATATCGAATAGGAAGAACAGTTACGTTAATACGCTTCGATAATAACCAATTTTGGATTCCGTGGACTATATACGTATTTGATCTAAAACGACGCAAAAATCACGATTACTATACCGGCCTGAAGGGATCCTCTTTGGACACAGCTGGTCTATCTTTTATATGGTGTTGTTGATTTTTCCGTTTTGTAATTATGCTGGTAAATAGCGGAAATGTCAGTTGGTTGTTACACTGGTCACGGCGCGCACGGTTGACGACCGAGCCGGCTAACGGGCCGCGCCGCCTAAGGACACCGTCGCGACCATCTCATAAGGGACTCTTAACAATTTTTCGAATCATTCATTCATAATGTTACCCGTGAAACACTTCTGAAAACTGAACGGGCTTTATGAATTCATACGATTGAGTGTTCGATACATTTGAATTAAGAACGTCCTTATTGGTAACAATGGTCGCATGATTTTATTGCAGTACGAATCTCTTTAGCAGTGGTATAAGGAAAAATGCAATTGATTCTTTGTAACGCTTGCGAGTTCGCAAGTGCTGGATTGAGAGTCGGTAGTTTTAACCACCAAAATACTCTTAGATTGCTTCTTTAAAACTGTTTCACTGGCTACTGTGATTGCTATCTAAATACAAAAAAAATATAATAAACAATGATTACGTCACCACTTCTTATCAATATAATAAATAAATATCCACTGACATTCACACAGCGCCATTTAGCCACATTATAAGCAAAGAGCTTGTAGTTAGTGTACTAAACAACTGATAAATATAGTTATATAATATTTTATTTAAATAAATTCATGTTATACGTAGGGAACACCCAGACCATTACAAACAGACATGTTCATGCACACAAATGTTTGTACTACCCGGGGATCGAACCCGGAACACTTGGTATAATAGCCGATGCCTCAAACATTACACCAAATAGGTCATCTCCATTTACTCGTACATATTATAAACTAAAACTTTACCAAGACAAGATTTTTAGAAACTCAATTCAGACAGATACGATTATTATTGAAAGAAACTCTTTTGTCATAAAGCATTTGATACTTTTCTCCAATGGCAAAATGTTGTTTTTTGCTGTGACTCACGTCCGATTAATTGCAAGGACGATGTGCATTTAAAAATAAATCTCAGAAGTTTGTAACAGTAGAACGTAACTCACATCTTTTGAATACTAAATCTCTGTGCAAACTATTTTAGGATGTATAAAGAAAAAAAATATGCGCAAACATACAATTTTACTAGCAAGACAGAGTTAGGGTTTTCATTCCATTCTTAGATAATAGGAGATCAATCAGCAAAACATTTCTAAATAGAGTTAATGCTGCATGCGGCCTATTTTCCATCTACTCGTATTTCCAGATTCTTCAATTTCATGGAAACACACAAGATGTCCGGACCCCATGTAATTTAGAAGCAGGACATCACTATTAAAATGATGCACTAGGTACAATATAAAAAAATATGTCGATCTTTTGTTTATTTTGATGTAGTTATATGATTGATTTTTATTTTTTGTTGTATTTCAATGGATTTTAATATACGAAATAAATTATTTGATTTGATTTCAAAAAGTGCATTTTCTACTTTTTTATTCTTTGTCTTGGAAATTTATTGGCTAAATACCGATCATTGTACATAGTTACAACACCACCCATACTTATAATTGTAAACACAAAATCAAGCATTTTCGTTTTATCATGAAAAAGCAATACTCCGTTTTCCCCATGCCGAGTCAAGTTGTCTACAGTAAGATGAATGAATCATGTGATTTTCGCTAGCCGGTACTAAGTGACCAGCCTCCCCTACCTCAAAGAGGGTTTGTTTGTAAGAGTCAGTCCATTCCATGGCGACCCCGGTGTCACTCTTCATTCAGACATAACCTGCCCTCCGGCTAATTGTTGGTGGAAACTTCCCGGTAAACACTTTGGCATTGTTGCTCTCAAGATGATTTGGGGACTGTTCTGCTATGATATTTTATATTAATCTGTGTTTGTGTTGTGATCTTTTGGCGTTTTGCTTATTTAAATTGGTTTTGAATTATAAAGTTATCTGAATCTCACTTATTCGTTTTATGGCATTGATTCTGAATATATAAGAAAGTATTTAAATATTGGAGTGTTTACATAAAGATCTTTGTTTTATTATACCACTATCATGTTGAATATAATATATATTTCAATATTTATAAAATATAGACTTCTTCTATGAAATCATGTCACATATGGTTTACAGATCTTATTTTGCGAGTATGGAGTGCTAATGTTAAAGGTGCAAGTAGGAAAGTTTGATATCTGAATGTTGATAAAGAAATTGCGATAAATATTTCGACGCCCCATGTGGTGTTATGGTCGAGACTTCTGCTTCTACACCAAGGGTTCCGGGTTCGATCCCCAGGCATTTCATACATTTGTGTGCATAATATGTATTCTTGAAATGGTCAAGGCGTTTTCTATGTATAATATATATGTATATATTTACAAAATATATATTAGTACGTTTAACAGTTATTTGGTACTCGAACAACAAACTCCTCGCTTAATATGAAGCTACATGGCGCTGTGTGAATGTCAGTGGATATTTATTTATTTAATATTTTCACGTCTTTAATTTAGTGACTACTACTGGTTTACTAGGTGGTATACTCGATACTGAGTCATCCAGGAAGGTACCTACGTAGACGACTATCAGACGATATCTGTCACCGCGCGGTAACAGATATCGTCCCACGAAATAGGAGTGCTTTGTTATGTGTATCGGTGTGAGGGCACTGTAGCTAGTAAAATTACCGGTTTTAAGTGATCTAAAATCTGTCGCCTAGGATGACGGGTGCAGGGCAGTGTTGGCGGAAGATGACAGATGCTGTTATTAATTTCCACCAACACTTTATCTGTTACGGTCAGGCGTAGCACTTACCACCAGGTGAGCGAACTTACAGTCCCGTTCACGACACACAAAAAAAGTTAATACTATCTGTTTGATTAAATTTTTATTTAGGGGCCAGCAAAAACAAATTATATGGAAGTAGTTCAAATTACGTGCACTTTCAACTATGTGATTCTTGAGATAAATATAAGTAGGAAAGTTCATAAGCTATTCACTTAAGTCATAATTAATATTTTAGTCAACAAAGGAATTCTATTGCTAGAATTGTCAGATGTATCAATGAATGAGTAGGGTAGGTAACCCAAACATAAATATTTGATTATAATTTTAAAGCAATCTAACCCAACACTTAGCCGATAGGTCACGGGGCTTGCGCACGACCGCTAAACGAGGAACGGTCCGAATAACCGTATTTAATTTACTAACAAACTCTATAACATAGTTAATTGCACTTAATTAAGGTCGGCTTTCGTGTTTATTTACTAAATATCATTACGGATTGTTGCCGACGTGAGTGATTAAGGTGTGAGATACCCATCGGGTCGGGTCGGCGATACCTGGTAGTGTTGTGAGTATTTTATCGACAAGTATCATTACAAATTATCTTATTTTCTACTTTGTAATTTAAATTACAAAGTACAAATATGAAACTTTATCAGTTTAGGAGTAAACAAATAACAAAATCGTTAAAAGGATATCTTTTAGAATTTATTGGCAATATTTTTTTATCTTACTTGACCTTTAGTATTATCTCGGTTAAATTAAATTATTAATAATGGATTTATGATATCGATCATGGTCATATACCTTTCCTTAATGGTACGTACTAGCTATTTATTATTATTTTATTCGTACTTTTCGATGTGATGACATTAAAATATATTTGTGTTTATTTTAAATAGAGCAATACCATTCCAGAAAATCCTTTGTATTCACTGACTTATGTCATTTCCCCAATGGAAATTATTTGTCTTTGGAATACGAAACGATGCGATGGAGAAATAACTTTTTGAAAGTTATCGATATTTGAGTGTCGATAATTTAGCATAACTAACGGCCGTTGCCGGCACACCTGCCTTCCATTCGATCGTCTTTGCTGGGGCCTTCTATTACGTTATTAGTACCAAGACGCCCCACGACGTTTTACAACGTTTTAATTGTGTTATTTAACGCTTGTTGTTTTGAACTGACGTTGATTTATTTTGGCGTTCGCCAATACTTTATTTATGCACCGAATTTCGAAAATCGGTTTTGTATTTGGACTGTAATTTGGAAGGTGCACGGATGTGCTTGACCCACCATCGTTTAAAATACTGCTTATTAGGTAATTATTTAAAATGGAATTGTTTCTGAATTCAGCCCAATCTCACCGAAGCACATGGGATTTACATATGCATTTAAACGATTCCATACTGTTTGGATACGAGTGTCATCAGTTTTATTAAATACCTTACTGATTTGTATAATATATAATATATTTGTATATATTCAAATTAGGGCAATATTTTGAATTTTTGAAGAAACATATGTAGCTTACATCATAGACAAATGTTATAAAAGTTTTGAAAATCAACTACACAAAATCAAGAAAATGTCTCCATAATATTGTCTATTGGATAAAAACGTAAGCTTAAACCCGTCAGTCTGTTTTATTCCCGAAGGTACCCTACAATTCAAGGTTTTATACGAATGGTTGCTTTATTTTGTTTCAAAGCGAAACAATTTTCCATTTTTGCATTCTATTCACGAGTTTATATTGTATCAACTGTGTGTCAAATAAAGTGACAAATTCTTATAATGATAAATACAATACGGTTTCAAATCACAGATTATGTGGTATGTAACACGTAGATTAATAACGCTTATAGATCAGATCGGTATGTAGGTTTGAGACATTTAATATTATTAATAAAGTTGTTTTGCGTATTTCATACCGATGTACTGAATATACGAGTAATTTGGACAAAGCAAACATGTAACGATGCTTTAATCTATATTCATTCAAAGTCAGCCAACCCAGAGTGCGGTGCAATTAAAAACATATAAATCAGATGCTCCCCTGCGACTTTGCGAATGGATCGATGCAGCTTGTTTAGAAATATTTATTCTTATTATAAAGCTTGATGTAGCTTGTTAATGTCATTTATTATATCGCGTATAGCGTAACTTTTGATGTTTGATAGTAATGGCAGGAGTTTTGAATAGAAAGCGAGCAATAAAACTGCCGTTTGCTTCGTGATTTTGCTTAAATATGGTTGTAAAAGAAACTACTAAAATTTTACCTAAGTATTATTATAATATAAGTTTATTATAAAGACCGTCGGTAGCTCATTGGTGAACTGTTGGCTTTCAAACTGGAGAGTGTAGGTTCAAACGCCGCCAATACCAATGTCGATTCGAAATTATATTGTCCGAAATTCTTACGATGCAGTCAAACAAAGTGAGGAAACCTGCGCACATATGCGAAGAAATTCAAAGGTTGTGCGTGAAGTCAGCCAATCCGCACTGGGTCCGCGATGATGGCTACGGCCTATACACCCTACACGGGTAGTGAAGTCCTCTCGGTAAGGATATATAACGAGCTGATAATGATGATTATTATTATAATATGAGACAATATTGTTGGTAAATAAATAAGTCATTTTTACTCCACATTTCCAAGTCACAATTGTATCTATTTACACTATACTTTAGGTACATGAGTGTGTGGAATACCGCAATTCTTTTGACCCGGTTATGGGATTAATTATTTTTTTAAATAATATTTCATATTATTAAATTATCTTGCTTTAACTACTCTGATTCAAATCAACCTGACAAGAAAATGTCGACTGATGTGCTGAACTGAACTTTAATTAAGTATAATTAAAGTTTAGTTTCAGTTATTGATAATAATTATACAGAGAGTGGATCTATTCAATAACAATAAACGGAGAGATGTGAAAGATGTTCTTTTCTATTGCACGCTGTGTAATTTTTACGATTTATGTTAACAAAGCGTTTTCATAAACTGTATAAAATATATAAAATATACAGCGTGTATTCATTATTAGACAGATAGACAATCGAACCATTAGATATCAGTTTTGTTTTACGAGGTATAATTTTTATAATAACTTAATGAGGTTTGTTCGAACGAAACGACATGGTAGACGGCGGGAAATAATTTAGTGAACCTAAGTCTCTAAGGCAATACACTGGCAATCAAAATATGGTTATATAAATTATGCAGAACGTATTTATTTACTTTAAGATAAATTATGTTATAAAAGTATGAATAAAAGTTTGGATCAGGATTTTGCTTACACACTTTCAAGTGGGACTTCTCTTAAATCTTCGGGTGGGGTAAAAATGACAATAATTCTATCCTATAATAAAATGCTTATCAAAAGCATAGTAAAACAGGAAAATGCTGGGCTATATGACAAACACATTAGTCTTACAAAAAATAAGATAATATCTATATACTAATCATCAGATTGAATCGTTGATTCCATTCGAATCGGATTTGTTACAATAACCGTGCACGATGCGCAATTATATTTTCTGTTACTGTACTAAAGAAATGTTTATCATGTGAATTATAGTTGCTGGAAGGAATACGAAGGAGCACCAACTGCATATGATTTAATCAAAGAATCAGAACTCTCCAACATTCAAACATTTCGTGCTTTCTGAGCCGTTATTCAAACATTTAATAAACTCTCTCTCTCTCTCTGTTTTGTTGAGTTGGCAAATCCAAAAACAATGTATGAGTACGTTTGTTGTTTTTTGTATATTGTACAAAACTCAAACACTTATTTATGGATTTTTATGAGGTAAAATTAATGGTTTATCAAATTTATAAAGAATTAATTTAATGCCTGGTATAAGGATGTGCACTGCGGTGGGTCGTTCTGTGCTGGCACTAAGATGATGATGAAACCCCAAATCGTCCCATGGGGATATATAAGTACAAGATTATTTTTGTTAAAGTCCAATGCATATCAATATCTATACGTAAGTGCATACGTTATCAATTCATACTAATATTATTGCGAATGTTTTGCGTAATAATGTAAGATAAAAAATGTATCTACATCGGTCATATCGAATGTCTGATTTAAAATTATCTTAAATCCTTAATATGTTTGTTTCTATGAGATAAAAGAACTGCCTAGTGCAGCATTTGGCACTTCTTTGTAGTCTACATTGCCAAGATTCAAGGCGGCTATCTGAAACTATTTTGTCTTAATTTTTCCGGTCTGCGTTCAACTAGCGAAGGCAATAAAAGCTTTGTAAATAAACTCAGTGAAACTTAAACACAGCCTTTCTGGAATAGAAACAAAAGCTGTCTATGGTGTGTTTTTAAATTATCAAGGTATTGGTTTTGAGGATATGTTTACATTTTAATGACAATCTGAATATTCAACATTAACGCACTTGTGTATATTAGATAATTTGTAATATTTTTAGCATTAAGGGTCGGCTTCGCATTTCTATGTCTTCTGGTCTTGTTTCATGAGCGGCGGTATCATTTACAATCAGGTGAACCGTATGTTCGTTTCTCCCTATACCATAGTAAGTTAGTACACTTATTTAATAATACTTGTATATCTTTTGCCGTTTCAATTCTTCAGTATATATTATTACACTCAATAAATTCATGTATCTCGTACGACATACAAGGTTTTATATTTTTTCAATTACGATGTCTTTTGATAATTATATACATGTTTAATATGGAAAACAGGTTACACTTGAAAAAGTCGCTAAAGTTGTGATTATATTCCGAAAATTTAATGCCCTTTTTATAAGATGATTCCTGGCCACAAGATATTCAGTTATAGCGCACTATAAATCTTGCAATTTAGACAGGGCGTCACTTAATTCGTCTGAAATTGTGTATAATAAAACTAAAAATTGTTTTTTTTTTCAGTGATGTGGATCGTTTGAAGCAATGTTATAATCAATACCTATAGCGAAACGTTCGAAAATGTGTCAGCTTCATTCATTCTAGATTTTAGGTTTCAATTGAAATGTTGGAATTATTAATTGACTACAAGCAGCTCTTTGTGTGAATTATCTTTTGGGTTTGAGCTGCTAATGACGTTTGCTGCTATATCAGGGAAGTAGCGTGCGCTGACGGATCTTCATCTTGAAACGTATGCGTCAAGTTTAAGTGCTTCCTAAAATGATACTAGTTTGGCGACATCTAAATTTAAAGAGAAAATAGACCTGGTATGTGTTGGTATCGCGAATGTGTACTGGTCGAACATACATCGGGCGTATCAATGGCCTCAGACTTTGACTCCAGTTTTCATCAATTATCTACGGGTTTATTACAAGTATTGTATAACCATACTGATGTACGTACTTACCACGGTGATCGTGTATCTGACACGGTCGCCGACAAACATAGATACAGCACGATAATCTGATATAACAGTGATAATTATCATATAAACCCGTGTTTTTTCACCTTTACATTTAGCCGCTATCAGTCAGTACATGGTGGATTCTACCTACATATATGTACATATTCTGATAACGATATTTCAGTTGCTGATTGCGTGGGCACTTGGCGTTCAATGGAGTCTTTCACGACTGTACGAATGTTTCTATCTAAGCGTTGAAGAATTATATTAGTCTAATTTTATTTCGGTAAAAATTTGACCATTTCTTAATATTTAGCTTTGATGCTAGTTTTACTATGTTTTTTGTTATTGGACTGTGTTATATGAAGTTTAGGAGAGTTATGCTTGTTGTATTCGTTTTTTTTTTAAATATTATCGTGTAATAAACATAAAAATGTTTCTTTTGATAACGTCAAAATACATGGATATTCTGATTCTATGCATCCTGCTTTAAACTATAAATAATATTATGTAGGTACGAATAAACATACTTTATTATCATATATCATATATATTTCAACATGAGCAAACACTCAAAACTCCAATTTCGAAATACCCCAATTTGCATTCTCTTTTCAAAAACGTCCGTATAAACGTACGCCAGAAGTTTTAGATCAATCGATGACTGATGTAGTAAGAGCAAAGGGGGAACTTTTAAAAAATAGACTAGTGACTCATCCGAGCTGGAAAATTAGAATGACAGTGCAGAGAGGCGGGAGCCGTGTACAGCGATTTGTTTTCTTTTTAGAGATTTCCGCGTCTATTCGCCGATATGGACGCCGCCTATCTGTCAATTGGCTCGGCTCTGAGCTGTCCAACGTCCTACGGGAGACGAGCAAAAATTAATCGTACCCCCCAAAACGCGTCTGCCAACGTTGTGAAAGGATTTGGGAGCATGGCGGGAGACTTGCATTGTTAATACGAAGTTAGGGCTGACTGAGGTTGCAAATGCCATTCTCGTATCGTAATATTGCGTTGTGTGTGTTTGGGCTTTGTTAATACTGTTTATGTTGTTGTAATTGAGTTTATATAAATAATAATAAATAAATAAATATCCACTGACATTCACACAGCGCCATCTAGCCCCAAGTTAAGCGTGAAGCCTGTATTATGGGTACTAAACAACGGATAAACATACATATATACATTTTTTTTTGTAAATACATACATATTATACATAGAAAACACCCAGACCATTACAAACAGACATGTTCATGCACACAAATGTTTGTATTGCCCGGGGATCGAACCCGGAACCCTTGGTGTTGCGGCCGACCTCTCAACCGCAACACCAATTAGGTCGTCAATTATATAGAATGATAGAAAGACAATGACTTTTAATTGTATACAATAAGTTATGCAGAATAACTTCAGTCGTTGATGTAAGATACAACTTAATAATCAAGAATACTAAAATTTTAATTTCTAATAATATCATGATTAAAACTTTATTTTGTTTGTTAATGTTATACATTCGTCAAAATGTCTTAATAAAAGCAATTTTCATCAAAACGTCACAATGTGTATCAATTAATTAACCTGTATAGCACACAAATCATGGTAAAAGAGTATTTGTACTATAATAATTATTAATATATATTTAAAATTTGAATAAATTATAATAACATTAATAACGTGGCGTTCATAGTACATATTTTGTCTAAGACTAACATAGTAAGGTATTAATTTAACGTGCCTCCGTATCACAGTGTCTCGAGATATTAGTACCTTATAATATTTTTGGTAATTAACTATAACCAAATAAAAAATATTTGATAGTATACTCAACTATAAAAATAAAAAAAATATCGATTACATGTAACCTTACAATTTATTCTAAATAAATTAAGTAATGGTTACAATACATTCAAGATAAACCGTTTCCAATAGTAATTACTATATTACAACCTTGTCTATTCTAACAAATCATAAACGAGAAACAAGCGCCGGAATCCGTTTATTAAAAGGAACTGATATCTTCAAAAGACAAACAATTAGTAGGAGTTATGTGCATGGGTTATGGAGCATTCTGATAATTTACTATGGGTACCTCTTGAGCAAGATAATGTTTTTTTTAATAATACAAGCTAAGGAAACAACTTGAACTGTGATTAACAAACGTTACGGCCGGGAGATACTGTCTGTCACCGCCCTTGCGACTGACCTCACAACTGAGTTCAAATCATAAATTGTATTGTAAAAATTATGACTTACCCATTAAAAGGGTATCCAGCGAATGCCGCATCGTAAGGGTGATAAACTGTAGGATAAGGCCAGCTCGCCGCACTCGCCGCTAAGTTTTCCTTCAGCTCGATACCCGCTGCCTGTTTTAATAATTGTGAATTAGTAAAATCATTCTTTTTTCAACAATATATTCATTGCTTAGTATTAAAAGTTTTTTTAAGTAGGAACATATAAATCTTACTCGGTTATTTACTTTGAGACGCTCCTAATTTAAAGTTAGAAGATAATTTGAGGAGCTCAAAGATATTCCCAAGATGATCAAAAACTACGAGTATGTTGGTTAAGTTTATCTTACCAATTGGCAATGCGATCATCAACGAAATCTCAATCAATTGCATTCGTATGTGCATAGAGTAAGAGTTTCTATAAAAAAAATAGAACCGTATTTTTAACAGACGCTCTCATTGATAATCACATCGGCCATTGGTAACACTAACTGTTTATAATCTCATTAAATCATACCATTATAAAACCCCCTTCCACGTTTCCGGTAGCTTTAACTTAATCCATTATAAAAATGATCCTCGCCGGATTGATTTCTTGATCGATCACTCAGACGTTTCGTCTTAACTATTATTATTTAATGGGCAGAGATACCGAGCGACTACATCAATCATCTTTCGGTCGACAAATGTATCTTTTTGTCCGCCGCGAGGACTATTGAACTTTGCTTTCTTTTATGTCGTCGAGATAAACAAATGAATTTATTACTGCGATTTGTACGGACCAACTTGTAGGCACTACAACAGAAAACGTCACAGCGCATGCGCACAGTATTTGCATAAGCTCACATTAAGAAAATCGCGTATAAAACAACAATTACTAACGGCGAGCGGCTCAAAAATTTATAGCAACGCATTAAAAATAACTCGGGGCGAGTCTTAATGCGGTCAGCCAGGATAAATCTATCAAAAGATTGTGTTGTCCAACAACTTCATTGGTGGCCAAATCGAAAATCCGATAATAAATTTTACTCAAGTACGACAGCGTAATCCAGTCGCTCTGTCCCTCTTTGTTGCTTCGACCTTTCTGATAGGTATAATTCCAGTTTTCTGTTACCTCAAATAATCTCACAAAGTCGTAACGCAAATATGCAGTTGGATTTATTATACGGCATATGGCATTTGCTTGCCGGGTTCACGCTCAATCGTAAAACTGCGCGCGAAATAATGCTCTGGGGTTTATTTGATACGGTATTTATTTGTAAGTGGCTAGTATTACATTGACTTTTTTTGTTACATTTTACTCCTCTTACTCACAGAAAAAAAAGTTTTATTAAAAATATTTTTAGGTATCAGCTAAGGTTTGATAGATGTTGGCTGTAATCCGAAGTTCAATCAACTGCTGACTTTTATATTTTTAAGAGGTTTAATCTGTCAGACGTCTCTTCAGACACGTAAAAGCAGGCACAGTCAACCTATTGATAGTTATTATTGTATTTCTTAAGGCTTGTTTCAACGCTTGTGGATCGTTTTTGTTGATGTATCAATCAACTTTTTATTAAATGTGTTTAAAAGCATTGTTTGACAGATGTCCTCGATGTAGCATGTGTGGTTATCAGGCTTAATGTTTTATAGTAACAATTATCAGTAGCTCTTAACAAAACAAAAGAGGTTTACACGACCGCGCATCGTGATGTAACAAAGGAATTAACTAACAAATCCAACGCGAGATTTCGAAAATGGAATGGTGAATGTAAACATAGAAGAAAAAAAAGAAAAAATTAAAGGCATCCCATTGACAAGAGTCGGCGGGCGGGCGAGTTAACACTTTTGCCACTGATGATATATGATGATATCTCCATGAATGATTGAATCATATACCGAGACACGTCTACGGGCCTTTTCACACCTTCCTCCAAAAGTTTTACTACACATCATATATTACGCGTGTGGCTACTTTTATGCTGTTATGATCATTGTCATTCAAAGGTACAACCCACACGCTTTCTGTGAGGCGAGGGTATTCTTTATGCTTTAGTTTAAGGTTAGGCAACACAGTAACAACAATGTTTTAAGAAAACTATTGAATCACTACGTCACAATCGAGCGTTACTGTTTTCAAATTAGAATAATAATACCTATTATATTGAGACAAGAAACTGCAAGTCATTTTTATACAAAACTATTCATTATTTTAACGCTGCGAAATGCAGGGTATGCATGACTGTATTTGAATATCAACTATCATCATCATTATTAGCCTATAACTTTCTACTGCAGGGTATATAGGCCTCCTGCATCCTGCGCTCCATAGCTTATAGTTTGACAACCCGTGTGGTGTAATGGTTAACACGTCGGCTATTACACCAGGGATCCAGGTCCGATCCCCGGGTAGTACAAACACTTGTGTGGATGAAAATGGATACAACTATGTTATAAGTTACTTCGTACCCTAACTACAAGCTTATGGGGCTAGATGGTGCTGTGTGAATGCCAGTGGGTATTTAATTTTATTATTTTATTACCTATATCAACTTCACATGGTTTTTAATGTTGTTCTCTACAGTAACGCTCGATCGTGACGGTACAATCCAAAACTGCACTTATTAACCAATGCTCATGTCAAAATAGAAATAACGATGATGTTATGAACATAATCCGACTGCAAGCGATACCAAGCCAGTAATATTTTAATCTTCCCAAAAGAAAATGTTAGCGTATAAAGTTATTAAATCCTACCGAGGCAGAACAGCTTTTTTGTAAAAAATATTACAAAAAATACATCATCGGATTATGTTTAATTTATACGCATTCTTTATATCGTTAAGTTATTGTGGTGCCTACTTAACACGGGCCGAGGTCCTGTTTCACTATGCCACTATTTTGACACGGGGTCCTAATTATTTTAAGGTAATTCCTTTGTTAAGTCTGTCGAATAAAGTCAATGATTAAATATAATCTTCTCTGCTGTAGACGCGTTCGAGCCTTTCATTTTTTTTTGTCCCATTTCACTTAGTCGCATGTGGTTTTAATTAGTTTTAGCTGTTGTTTGATAGGGTTTAGCGTCTTTATTGATTCATTGTTTCATGTTAATGTAAAAAATTACGAAGTGCTGACATTGACAGACATTAGTATGAAATATGTTATCTTAATGAGTGATGTTTCCAAATAATTTTACAGAATAGCTATTTTTATTTAAGGTTTTTAAAAATATTTTTAGCTGGTTTTCATTTTTTGTTTTTTGTTAGTAACGTATACTTTTTATTTGTCAAATATTATTTCATGGTAGTTATCCAAACTGACGTAGATTGCGTCTGATAAAACGTTATCTTTAAGCTTCATTATGATCACGAAAGTAAAATAAAATGTCTCAAATTGCCTCACTGTCTACTAGCGCGGCCGGAACGGCAGGGAAACCTGTCAATGAAACTTGTTTTAATATGTGAGTATCTACTCTCTTAGGAACATAGCGCCATAAACACATATCGATCGTTTGATCGTTTTCTCTATCTGTATCTAAATAGAGTTAAATATACAAAGTTTATATCACTTATAGGAGACTATAGAAACAATGAAAATATGGTTTTGTTAAGTTTGAAAATATGTAGTACTGATCCGTTTTATTTAGCAATTTGTTCTTGGCTTGGCGTACTCTTAGATAAATAAATCCAAGTTACATTTGGCGACGTGAAAGGGTGTTGTATAAATACGATAAATGTATCGTATCGTAAATTAGTATTGAACTGATTGCAGGGTTCATTTAGGGTCATACTAATTGATGCTGATTACATACCTATCTGTACACACAATCAAACATTGCAAATCAAATACAGTATATCTTTCGCAGCATCACAGATATAAATAAAAAAAGTGTCATACTAACAGTATTCGGGTAGAAGGGCGGTTGGTCGGCCGCGAGCGCTGGGAAGTAGGCGGCCATGCCGGCGGCCGTGGCTGCTGCGTCTGAGTACGGTGCACTGTACATAGACAAGGGCACGCCGGACGCGAGCCTCTGGTAATTGAGGAACTCGTACTGGCACGAGCAGACCGTTTGGCCAGTGATCGGGTCCTGGAATATGGGACGACCGGTGTCGCAGCATCGCGGCGCGGCCGGCGGGCTGGCGCGGGCGCTCGCGCCGCCCGCACCCCCGCTCATCCCCGCCTGCGCCGGCGGCGGACTGTTGGAGGCTGTCGATATGGTGCTCTGTAAGTTGTAAATTTTGAAATGCCTTTATGGCGCGTTTCCACATTCGCAGTTGCAGCCACGTACACGTATGGAGGCCTCCGTACGCACAGCTAACAAGTCGCAAAGCAGTGCGAGGGGTATGCATGCGATCTTCAATACACTGGGTTAAAGTTACAAAAAGTACTAATCACTGTTGGAATCAGAACCTTTTATAGCTTTTAATTTATAATTAGGCAATTACGCAATTTGATGGTCGTTATAACAAAGATATTTGGACGCATACTCCTCGGGCATGGCGCAAGCGTTGTTATTACATTAACGTGGTTGCTACATATCGATCTTTGACAAATACTCCTTTTGTGTCGAATCGCCGACGCGAATACAAAATGAACGAATAAAAAATATATTAGCATGGTAAAACCAAGCTGATGGATAATAAATGAGAATTTAATGAATGTGTTAAAAGGGGTGAGCGACGAAACTATGGGCGTCTCATTTGCAGCAATAAACACTTTGATACGCCTCGTGATTCCTTTGACGATGAAAAAAGATCAATGTGACAAATGTGATACGATTGAGGTATTTTGAATAAAATGACAATAGCGTTTGGGCGATGCATATTGTTGTTATAATAGATTTATTTGGCGGGCTACCTGAGCGGTCCTCGGTCGCAGAATAAATATCCGCTCTTGTCCGAACATAAAGGCAAAGGCGCGGTCGGATCACATACGATCTTTTTTAATTGAGCAGTGCAGACTCGTACGCGGATAAATAACTTTCTAAATATTTGTCATTGAAATGAAAAATGGTCCCCAGCCGTCCTCCGTTCATTGTGTCTCTATGGGATTAGAAACCGAGAAATGCCACCCGAACGCTTATGACACTGCTCCGTGTCAGTTTGTCAAAGAAAATGATAATTAATACGTCCATTGTATACTTTCCGTGTTATTATAGGATGTTTCTGAAAAACGTTATTTATCGGTGCGTTTCCGATAAACGACATTAATCCCGGCCACGTTTAGATATTGTCGTCGTAAACGCGAATGCGCATTTCCGCGTACCGAGCGCGAATGTTTTAAGGTTTATTGTACAACCTTTGGTACTTCGTGAGTTAACCTTTAATTATGTAAAGAGGCGGTGTTGTCACCATAAGCCTAGTAAAGTCACGTCGCGGTTGACAGTAGACTAAGCTGGAGTGGTGACCCGTCTGCCAGAGATAGGGCTTCCCTTGCCCCAATCGTGCCATACGGCAGCCCGCCATGCCGCTGCCCTATCGCTTCCACAATACGTCGCCACAAAAACATTTGTTTTGTCGAGGGAATTATTGGGGTAATCCCGAAGCCGTTAAACGTCGAATCCCTGTATTACCTACATTACATACCCTGCATAGTTATTTAATCCTTGCTCCGTAACATTGCATATATGTCGTTGGTTCTCGCGGTAGGCATTTAGCACGGGAGTCGTTGCTCATTGGACCTAATGTCTATAGTAATAGGGATTATATCGATCAATACGGAGGGACCGACTGAAATCGACGCCGGTGCTTTAAAGGGATTCAATCCGTTCAAACGATACGAGTATCTGTTGGATGAACGACATAATTTCTGTAGTCCATGCCCTCTTTATCCGGTCGGCCATTGTGGACGGTGCAAAAGTCTACATATAAATATGCGCAAAGTGCGCCTAGTTACATCAGCCAATTAACGACTCGCTACTTTATGAAGGAAACTCGTTTGTGGACTTCGATTTTTATAATCCATTGTTGTCTACGCTACAGTGGATACGCGCGGTTCCGATATTATAACCGTTTTAATATTATTTGCACAGCATGACATATAAATATGTGAAATGTAATGATAAAGTATACCGCTACAGATAGGTTGTGATGTAAATGATCGTCACTTATTTTATGGACACTGACAAAATTTGGGGTATAAGTACATGCGTGTCCTCAAGTATTGATTGTATGTGCTTATTAGATAAAGAGCACAAAAAAGTTGTCATCATATCCTTTTCAAATATCGGACGGTTGGAGGATTAAAGTGCCGCTGCACCTTATCTTCAGCAGACATCTTTTAAAAAACATACACGAGGAGTATTCTCTTTTTGTCGTCTTTTTTATCGTAACCCGCAGGATGTGTTAGAGTCGTTAAGCCCTTTTAAGTGTTAAACCATGTAACTGAATATTCGACCGTATAAGGGTTCGATCTATTTGTTCAATAATGTAAAAAAGTTAATCTTAGAGAAATCGGAGCCAATGACATGAATTTCGTTAAAGACATCAGCCGGGCAAAAACACCGGTGACATCTCGCTTGGTTAGCTCTCGTACAGGTACCAAGGGAGATTTTTTTACCAATGTCGGACCCTTTGGAGTCATTAAAGTATTAAATTTATGATAACGCAAACCTTTATATAAAATTACAAAATGTTTTTACCTGAATCTTATTCCGTCACAAAAATCAAAAACCAAATCAGTCGTGCGTTTAAATTTTTAATTAAATTACTGTAACTAATGCATCGCTGAAATGTAAATGTGATAACTATGTCAATTAAACAAAATCTATAGAACAAATACGTGTAACTTCTAACAATAGTTTCTTTTTTTAAATACTTGTGGACATACCTTGATGAGTGTCTTGTAGCGACAGCAATATTTTACTCGATTAGAAATAATAACAAATTATTAGAGGCTTTGTTAAAATAAATTTAGTCATGAGTTTTCATTTCATAGGCGTAAGACGGGTTGGCTTAGCAGTTAACTTCGTGAAAAGATTAAAAACCGAAGTTTCTCCGAACTAATCGGTCATTGAAAAAGTATCACAGCTTGATAGAATCACTGATATCATTTCTCCGTCACGCACGGAGACTCTTCATTGCATTACATGTCTTGAGAAAAGCGCGTGCGAATTGCTCCAATCCGGTAAAGTTTTTTATTGAACAAAACTACACGTTAATTGCAACAGATTAAAATCTTTAATAAAAGACGTCTTTTATACAAAACAAAAACTCACATTCAGGGTATATTTACAATTCATAATTTGAAACTAGGTAATGTTTAAAAAATATATTATTTCGTAAATAGGTGATGTTAATGTCAAAGAGCCAATAAGCTGAGAAGAAATAAAAGAAATATTTTTATCCTGATAGTAGATCAAGACAAAATAATTAATTTAGTAACAATTTTATTTGATAAAAGTGGCATAAAACTTCGTAAAGTCAGTTTAAAAAATTATGTATCAACATATAATTAAAAATAAATAAAGTTGATTTATCGATTCAATTCACCTAAGTAAAATATTTCTTTGCAATTACAATTCATAATTTTGGTGCTTGCTGCTTTGAGATAGTGCATAATATCTATTGTAGACTACACGCCAAATTTAGTAACTTAGAACAATAAAGTAAATAGATGCATAATCACGATGAAACGTAAACCAAAGATGTCCAAGCCGCACTACACATGCAAATAATAAAATTACTCATTTAAATTTTGACCTTAACGCGTCACTGAAAGGTTACAAATTTAAAAAAGCGCGAGCACACTTCTATTTGATTATGACAAGTGAAAGCGAATGAAAAATCTGCCCAATGACGTAATGGGCATTTGCCGCGGACACTTTCAGTGTGATTGTACTTATAGCTAGTTTTATTGTTTAACTATACTAGCCTAATAAGATATCTCATGCTCGAGTGATTTGCTATCACTCTGTTCACGGTAAATGTTTTTATTATAATCAATTGACATAACCGTTTTGTTATAATCAATTGGCGCTTTCGTAGTAATGAATGTTAATGGTATAAGTAGTTTTTGCATCCACCAATTTGTATTAACATCAGCAGAGAGACCTGAAACAGTACAAGTTAGTATCGCTTGGACATTCCGATACATCCTCTCAATGAATCCGATCAGTTTTTCATTCACATTAACAGTTTATTATCGCGAAAATAATCTGCAGAAATTATTAATTTTAACTTGAAAGTGTATCAAGACTAAAAGACACGAACTTAGAATTGCTCGCACAATTGTTCAAAGTTAACATCAAAATTGTTTTTCTGGCACCTGGGTGTTTATCGGTGATCTATAAGAGACTGGATCGCTAAACTATCGTGCGATCCGGTTTTAATTACTAACGTGCCGGCTCGTTCGCGTGAATAGGAAATTGCTAATTAATTAACCACTCATTCGTTCCTTTTTTCTGGCTATTTAACTGTCTTAGATGTAGCGATTTTGTGAGCGCGGCGCGAGCGGTTCTTTTGCATTGTTCGAGTATTCTTGGTTAAGCGATCGATCCTTTTGTCTAATGTATCTTTACGTTTGTATTCAAACTTGAGAATATGTGTTGATTTAAGTCCTATTTTGCAAATGTATTTAGAACAAATTTAGAACTTGATTAATACGTTGATCCCAAATCATAGTCTATTATCACTTATAGTTACATCACAGTCACAGACATCCGAATATATAATTAGACTGGACAAGCCGCCAAGTTTATAGGCAGTCCCAGTGTCGCAATTTCTTTACGGTTCTTACCTGTGAAAAGTTATTATATTTCTTGGTAAATTTACTGATTCATTGCGATGATGGCATGTTACAATTGCACAGGATGGCAATTTAGAAAAAAACGGTAATTTCTTCTAATATTCGTGCGTCTTTACTCGTCTCACAGAGCGTAAACTGGTAGCCAGTGTATGCTCGTTGAGCTTACATTTGTCGCACTTTCAACGCGGCTTGCCCCATCTCCTGTATTGGGAAATCTGTGATCACAGTATAGTTCCACCTAACAAAAATATTTTTTAGTACCAGAGTGATTTGTTTACCTCTATTATAAACGAGCGATAACTCAACAACATTTAAAAGCAATACACCTTTCGTCCCGACGTATAATTCATATCGGACCATTTCGTATGGTTATTTACATAAAATTTTGTCTTTAATTGGACAATTACACAGTGGATCGCGACTTAAGGTAGGTGTCTATTCCCGCCACATCCTGTGTCAAGATATCTTTAAAGATTACGAAATCGGCCCACCCTCAAATCCACAATGCCTTTAAAGAAATTCACACCTTACCTAATTAGGGTGGAATTAGGGAAGTATAAATATAGAAAGGGAACCGCCGCTATTTTGATGAAAACCCTTAATGTAAAGATAAATACGTAATAATGGTGTAAAATGATAATGAATGTATAATAATATCGTAAAACTGGCATGTAAACGGTGCGCAGGCACTAGTTTTGGGGAGAAATGTAACATGTTGTTAAAGTAGCAATAATTAAATGTTTTTTGTAAATGTTTCTTGAATTACTAACTACCACCTACAATATAGACGATAGAAGTACTTACAAATCTGTATTATACACGACTATGTAACCTACAGTACACAGTACAGTACAGAACGTCGGTGGCTCAATGGTGTGGACTGTCGCCTTCCTACCGGGAAGGCCGAGGTTCAATCCCGCCACGTGCCAATGTTTTTGAATTTTCGCAAATATATGTACGTATCCGACGCTCTTACGGGAAGGAAACATCATGAGGAAACCTTCATGCACGCCTGCGAAGAAATTCAAAGTTGTGCGTGAAGTCGTCCAATCCGCACTGGCCCGCGTGGGAAACTAAGGCCTAATCACCCTATACGGGTAGGCTCGTGCCCCTCGGTGGGGACGTTTAATGAGCTGATGATGATGATGATGTAACCTATTATAAAATCTATCGTTGTTATATTTATTGCGTCTTCTTGAGATGTCTTTGTCTTTTGAATGGTGATATTCAACAGACAAGGAGATAAACTTTACCTAACAGTCAATCTGGTGGTAAGTGACAACTGTAACCTATGTATTGGTGAAGTGATCCCAAAAAGGAACATTTGCGATACTTTTAGTTATTATCTATCCATTTTTAATGCTACTTTTAGGCTCAATTTACTAAATGGAGTAATACCCAATGTTAAATTTAGGTATTCTCTTTTCTTCAGTTAATGTGAAAATATAATTTTATATTATAAAGTTAAAACCATTCACCAATGTGATAGTTAAATTATATATCAATATACATAGATTTAATTACATGTACGTTTATAATCGAACTTAGAATGCTTGAGTGCTAAGTAAATCAGGGCCTTCGCGAAAATAATAAATCATTGATTAACGACGCTTTTTAAGAAACGTCACGAGTGTCGACAGATTAAAGCGCATTGATTAATTAAATATGAGTTACGAGAGTATTATTAAAACTCAAGCGCGGTACTTAACCAGCGGACCGGTTTGATGGAACAATTCAAATATGGAACGGTGCGAGAATTTAGCGCTGCAGCGTAAATCGAGCTGTTATATTATGAAGTTGTTTTACGATGAGGTGAAATCTTAAATGTAAGGCTTAGTACCCATTTTTGAACAGCGATTCGAACTCGTGCACGTCTCAACAGTGCTTTCCGCGTCGTTACGCAGGCTGCCGCGAATATTATTGTGTTTCATTCAAACAACTCATTCATAAAATTGCAACTCTCTCGCGAGCAACTGGAGAGCCCGCCGACACACTTCATCGCACCCACAAATGTGACCGAAGGGAATTCGCACTGTTCCATTTTTAAATCGATACACGTTTTTATTATTCGCAGCGGTTACTCGTAAATACACCAAAATGGTGTACAGTGATTTCAACCACTATAAATGTTACTTTGATTCAGCTAATGAAGTCGCGGCAAATTGTTCGACGAGATTTATTAACGTGTGTTACGCAATAAACATGTGCTAGTACTTTGAGTGGGTGCCTAATAATAACTGAACTATTATTCTGCTTAATACCCGTGTGACGCCGTTGCGTACATTCCTACATCCACTAATGCTGGAATTAGATTGATGCAAACATCGCTTCCTTTATAAAGGATGTAGTGCTTATGCGATGGCCGATGATAATAATGTAAACACAGGAACGTTTCTTGCTGTCTAATTGAAGCAAAAAAGGTTCGTTTTTAATATTCATGTTTGACTTCTTTTCTAAAAAGGTTTTATTATATAAGGTCGTAACCGCTCGACCTCCTTTGTTGCTATATAGTCGTTGTAAAAAGAGATAGTTCAGATTGTCTTTGCGATATAAATAATCAAATCACCTGTATTTCTAAAATCAAGGATGATATTGAGCCTAGCACAGGCAAGCTAAGCCGTTGTTCTCGGTTGCCATCACGTGTTCGTTACGTTAAATCATGTTAGTCTCCAGAGGCTGTTAAATGGCTTAGGTACTCTGACTGAGACTTAGCCTGATAACAACTGTTGAGATAAGTACAAGACGTTCCTGTTTGAATGTGCCAACTAACTGCAACTGTATAAATGTTGTACGTCTTTTAAGTCAACCATAGTTTTCAAATGTTCTAGAACCTAACACTGTCAGTCTATTTTGGTCAGGGATGTAAGGATACCCAAATTACATCTTTGATAATACAATTTTCAGTTTCTGGTTCATCTTGCTGACTAACGAAGACTCTGTCTCACAAAAACTAACTGGTTCATCTAAGCGAGGAACTGTTATTTAAACCATTAGTGGATTGTAAGTCTTTTGTCAAAGGGTGTTTTCCTAGTCCATTAGAGGTAGAAGGTGCAATACCAGGACCAATTGGATAAAATCACCCAGTTCGTTAACTTGGCACAGCAATCACCTCAATCGGCAGCAGTCCACCAAATCTTTTGTCGCCACAAACTGTTCAACACATCTCGTTCCGTTGTATCATCGATTCGTAAAACCGTTGATTTATCTAGTCGCGCGTGTTGCATTTAGGGCGGGTGCAATGGCGGTATCAGAATTTGAATTATCGGTTAATACAGCAGCAGTAAAGCGGTGGCGATTCAAAACATCCCGTGCTATGGTCGAAACCTTTATTGCCTACCCTGTCGTTACCCACTAATCGACGCGGATACCAAAATAACTCTGTATTATAGTCTGGATTCGTATGCAACGGTTTGCGGCCTCTGATCCGATTTGATTATATGTGGTCTGAACGCTGAGCGACTGAGGGTATTCAGTTGTAGGGCACTGATTGGATTAATTACAATAAATGTTGACGTTGTTGATAAGT